>BPLR01000046.1:0-17136 GCA_021605095.1 Caerostris extrusa | reverse complement strand
TATTATTTTGTTTAACTTACCAACAGTTTTTATAACTTAAACGTGAACGTACACTTTCAACAGATATAGCTGCATATTAATAATTTTTTATTACATAAAAAGTAATGCAATATGTATTATTGTACATTATTATATCTATGTTTTAGATAATTAAACAATTCTGTAACATACAGTTTTTGTGCTGCACACGGGGCTCACATAATCCATAAATGTAAGCATCACCAAGGTTCTAGACTTTTGCAAATTATATCTCAGGTTCTAGAAAAAGTAAACGTACAGCTGCAACAAATACAGTTGATATATTTCATAACTAAGTAATCGTTTAAGCGTGTAGTCTGCTGATGACACAAACCAATTTGTTTTATTCGAAGAACACCAGTTTTGCATTCGATTGCAAAACTTCTGAACAAAGCAAAAATCTTCAATTTTCTCTTTTGGAAATTAAACACTTCTTCAGCGAGCAGCTAATTATTATTTACCAGCCAGCAGCGAAACAACACAAAGTATAAATAACCAGTGGATACTGAATAATTTAGGCGACATTTTTGCATCTCAACGGCTTGTTATTACTGAAGCATGAAATTAAAACTTTTCATTCTCATCTCAATATCAGAAATCTGCATCGATTGTTCTTTTTTGGCATACAGTAGGCGTAAACGATAAATTGTTGATTTTCATCAATAATTTCTCCTCAAATATTGAATCAATGGTTCAGCATCATCTGAAGCAAAAGTTACGTTTAGATCTCTGCTATGGGTAATGGGAACTTGATGCACCTCTTCTCCATATTCTGTAACTCTTACTGATGCATGAGGTAATGACAGGCAGTAAACGATCGGGGTGATGGTTAGAATGTTCTTGATTTCCTTGAAATATAAATTGTTATGATCATAAAGCGCTACACAACCCACGCCACATCACTGTGCCTAGAGCTGAGTTGCCCTTATACAGTTTGAGTGATGTGAGAAGAAACTGATTGGGCTCTGTGGTCATAGGAGACCGGGACCTACGGCTTATGATTCCTTCCGAACCACTACAAACATCCAAGGCATCATTGGTATTCGAAATTGAAACCTGTGGTGTGAGAGTCAGAGCGCTAGCCACTCTGGCCATCACACCCCTCGATCATAAAAGTTCTGCTGTCAATTGTAACATAAAACAGTTAATTTTCGCTTGTTTCCTCAATTAATGTTGGTTCGCGCAAGAAAGGGCTGCTGGTGTTTTTTGTGCGTCAAAAACTCTTTCGCCAAAGTGCGCCAAGTAACGGGTTGCGATTGTATGTTAAGTGATTACGCCCACAGTACAAGAAACCCGGGACCTGATGGCCGAGTGGCTAGCGCTCTCAAGTGCTCTGCACCACAGGCGTTTCGAGTTCGAATGTATGTTTATAGTGGTTCGAATCCACTTTTGCCGTAGGTCCCGGTCTCATAGACCGCAGAGCGTCACAAAGTCAATCAGACTTTTACCCACATCATTCCCAAACTGTAAAGGGGCAACTCAACTCTAGGCACAGTGATGGGTGTAGTAGTACAAGAAACCCAGGTACCACATTTGGCCACCATCGACCAGCTGGCGCCATGAAAAAAGTTGCCAAATGTCAACGGCCTTTATTTTGCGATTTGGCCATAATTTTAATTAAATGTTTGGTGCAGGTGCAAGACTACGGTGGAAAGTACGTTTGATTTAGAGAACATAGTATCCTTCTGTTGATTTCGGAGGGCGTATTTGGTTTGGCTCGCCTACGGTCATCTTGTGCACATGAGGGCTAAACAGATCGGGACCTACAGTTATAGTGTATTCTTGAAACCTCACAAACACTGTGCTCCATCCAGGATTTGAACCTGGAGACATTTCGAGGAGGAGGATCAAACATCAGCCCATAGTTGGGTTCGAACATCAGTTCGATCAAAATTGCGGTACTACAAAGAAAGTACCAAAACGTCTTTAAAACCGAAATAAGGCAAGTGTACTAAAAATCAAAACTTGTTGTTGGCCTTTCTAACGCCGCTGGCAATACAGAGACAGTTCATCTGGTATGCCGTCAGCAAGGGCTGCACCTCTGTTACGTATTGCACTATTCAGGGCACGTGTAGCTGGAAGGACGACGCGTTACTACCACCACAGCGTTCTACGATCCTATTAGACTGGGATATACTGTTTAAAATGAATTCGAACCACCTGGACTCGAACCCGAAGCCTGTCTTACCGATTGCTAGAATACTAACCACTCGGCCATCAGACCTCATCATAACTTTGAGATCAAATAATTAGCAAAACTTTCAAAGATTGATGAAAAGTATTTTACTTAAAGAAAAAACATTTGAAACTTGTACTGCATACACTATCTCATTTTAATATTTTTAAATGTGTTTCCCTTGCGTGGACAATTTGAAAAAGGATATGACAGGGACAAGACTCTCCATTCAAGATTCTTGGATTAATAAAATAAATTAAAATCAGTTGTTATATTTTTTTTTCAAACCCAAGTCAAAAATGTAATAATTTATTCATTACTTACAAATATTGATAAATAGTAACGTTTTTTATTTAAATAAGAACTAATAATTGAAACTTGTAATATAAGCATTAACATATTTCAACAAGTTTAAATACATTTTTTACTGGATAGTTTTAAAAGAAGTTATTTCAAAAAAGGCAATTATAAGATATCAATGTAAATTTCTCCGGATTAAAAATTAAATTATGATAACTCCGCAAAAAATTCTTTTAAAATGAAATTTAAAATTTAATAATTTATTGATTTATAATCCCATTTTAATGCTAAATATACGTTTAGTTTTTATTTTTAAAAAAAAAAAATTGAAAATTTTATTATTCTTTCCCCCCTTTTCCTATTTTCACGATGGTTTAAAAACGTGCATGTTTTACGTGATAAATTAAATCTTTCAAATTTAAAATAATTAAGAGATATATATTTTGTCGGGATGTATTAAGCAGTGCATTGATAATGTTAAAAATGCTCATCTACGAATTGTTGATCACAGAAATGAAATACTATGAGAAACATTTGGACAACATGCGTTTGATTGTGTTGCATAAACTTCTAGCAGTATGAAGAACATTTTGTATATTTTAATGGCGACAAAACTTGGCATGATATATTAAATAACATCTGCTATATACTACATGAGTTGACAATGAGTTGTGAATAAAATAATTAGAAGATTCATTACAAGATATTTATATGGACTCATTAGAAGATTCAGTACAATATTTATATGGACTCATTAGAAGATTCAGTACAATATTTATATGGATTGAGTGCAAGATTTATATGGACTCATTAAGAAGATTCAGTACAAGATTTATATGGATATTCTCTTGATATAGTATTCTTGATGATTTAAATAGTCAAACAAGTCTTCGAACTATAATGGTCTATCCTTGAAAATCAACCATCTTATTTTGAAACTTTGAACTAGCTGTGTTTAAAGCGTTTACTAAATACTGAATGAGAATCAAAGTGATCAGTTTGCTTCTGACGAGTAATATCTTCCTAAATGTGCGTAAATTCACTAAAGAAGTGGCCAAGGATCCTCAAGACTAAGTTTCTACGAATTTATATTCTACAAATTGCCTCTAAAATGGCTCCTCCTCATGAAACAGCAGCAAAAAAAGTTGTTGAAACTAAACTTATTCCTAATGCCGTTGACTCTAACTTTTTGTAATACTTTGCATGTTTTTTTTGTCTTCCGAAGAATATGAACTTTTAATTAAACCTAGATAATAAGGAGGGAATTGACGTTTTGAAGTGAACAATGAAATCAAGCTCAAACTCTTAAAAGTTTTTTTTAAATAACATATTCATCTATGGTTATCTGCAAGTTACTTTCAACATGCAATTTCATTGAAATCGACAAAACTGTTCACTGAAAACGAAGAAATCGAAAAAATTGGATTTCACGAAATTTTACATATATGCCTGCTGATATGTAAGTAAATTTAACATTTTCATTTTAAATTCAATGTTATTTTTTTTAATGCTATAAGGTACATATCCTATACATTAATATTCAGGCAACAATAAGAAAATATTTTAACAATGTAATCCATAACAATGCATTACATTTTATTATTGTCAAGTACTTAAACAATGCAAAAACAAAAACACATTGTTAGGATATACACACATTGTTTCTGGTACTCTCTGTTGCTTCTCACATTTTGTTCGTGGCCATTTGAGCGAACAGCGATTATTTTGATTGCGATTATATAGATTGATTTTTCTGCAAAAAAGCGAAGAACTTGTGCGATACTGTGACTTTATCATCTCTTCGGAAGTAGAAAGAGGTGCATTGATTTATTTTGGATATTTGAAACTGATTGAAGATGAGTTTCATTGAAGAAGGCAAGCGTTGGTTGGGGAAGGCGAGCTTCACTGTTCTGTCAGTGATGTTTCTGATGAGTTGGTTTGAGTTGAACGTCTTTGACGTCAGCGGTGTGGTCTTGTTGATCGGATTTGTCGGCAAGAAGTTGAAGGATTCCGGCTACGACTGGACTGGCTACGATTGAATCGGAGAGATCCTTTGGAAGTTGAACTGCTTGGATACGGATTCATTTTGCTGATCCTGTACTTTCACCTCTTCATGATTTGTATTCGTTTGCAACCCATTTTCACCCTATTGATCACTGGGGGTTATTGCAGACACTCTTAAAACTCACTTCAACTCGTGGGATGCTATCAAAGCGTTTGTCCGTCGTTGAGATTAATGAAAGAACAGCAATTTTCAAAGAAATGTTTAATAAAATGAACTATGAACAGCTCCTCGAACAATACAAAAACAATCGAACTGCATTTCCAAATTGGATGAAAAAGTATAAAAATATTATTTAAATTTCTTCAATTTCACATACCAACCAAATAAAAAAATATTTATATTGATCTAAAGAAAATATTCTACCTTCTTCAAAAAGAGGATTAGGGCTCCTGGCGACACCTCTCTAAAAAAGCGCATCGAGATTTCTACCTCCTGGGTGATGTGGAAACGAAATCATTCACTGAACACTTAAACTAATTTGAAATATTTATTTTATATAGGGGTAGTTTTCCTTTCGTATTCCATTTGACTCTCAACGAAAAGTCACCCCTTATAATGTCGTCAATGTAAGAACAAACATAAATGCGATGGAATAACTCATCACAACGAATTATTCTATAATATCAAAAACCTTGATATAAATACAAATTAAAAAACAGAATTAAATTTAAGCTAAGAACAGGAAATTATTTTTGACATAACCGAAAATAGGAAACTGTTCGAGTTAATAATCATTGCATTCCTCTGTTTTTTTTTTTTTTTTATTTTTATTTTTGTACGTGTTAAGGGCAATTGATGAGTCAAATGTTTATATTTATAGATTTTTTTAACAATCATGCTGGAAAATGTTAGTTCACAGATAGATACAAAGTGCGTTAATTTAAGAACAATTTTTTCACTGTAATATAAGCAAATAACTTTTTAAAACAAACAATCGTAAATAGAAAATAGTTTTGACATCAAAATTTAAATAATAACTTTAAGAGTTAGTAAATAACTTTAAGAAGCGTACTGATTAGCAAAAGCTTTAACCTCTTAGTTCATAATAGAAAAATACATCCAATAACTTCTTTGTCTAACAATTAAATTTTTAATCCAATTACCTTGCCTGCATTAATTATTCATCGAAATCTAAAAACCTTTAAAAATTTAAGATTATTATTTTTTTCTTACCTTTTTTTACACATTGCAGTTTTGACATATGAACCGTAGTCGGCCTCTGTGTTCACTCTCTTGATGTGTTGGTGGCTGTCAATAGTATTGAAGAATATTTTTGAAAGTTTTTTTCCAGTACTTTTTGAGATGTAGCAGTGAGATGGATATTTGAATATCAGCGTTTCTCATGAACCAGTTGGCATTCGTTATTTGTCTAATGGTCCTATTTTGTTGCGCTTCTAAGACTTTAGTATTATGATTAGCGGCATACTATAAGTCAATACCGGGAAAGCATAGGTGAGGAGAGGACGAAGCACAGGGGTGAAAATCGGAAATTTATTTCTTGCAATAAGGAAATAGAATCTTCTAATGTTTTTTCTATAGTTTTGATTGACATAGTTAAAATGAGAATTCTAGTTTAGATGTCGATGAAGATTTTTCTTTCTAATGCAGCTGGCAAACACTAGCTTGGTCTTGGATGCCTTAAGGCAAGCGCTGCACAGACTTAACTCACTTTGCATTACCCAGGGGCCGCGTGTCACTTGAAGATACGGACGTGGAGTAACAATGCCCCCGCAACGCTCTACGATCCTGTTAGACCGGGACCTACTGTTTAAAGTGGATTCCGAACCACTACAAACATCCATGGCACCGCCTGGACTCGAACCCGAAACCTGTGGTACGGAGCGCCAGAGCGCTCCACTCGGCCATTCAGGCCCATGTCGATGAAGATAAATTCCAAAATATTTTTTTTTTACGATTTTCAGAAGAAAAGTTGGCTTTTGAGGCCGGTTTTTATATTTTTGATTCTTGAAGAAAATATAGGAAATGTGATTCGGATATCCTTAGCTTATATAGTTAAATTACGATAGATATTTTTTTTTCAATAATTAAAAAAAAAACAAGGAATGCAATGTATTTCTAACTAGTTCAGTGGCGGGCATGCTATTTAGATTTAGTTGTTATCATCAAACAGAGTAAACAACTAAATCTAATTAGCATGGTAAATTGTTTGGAAAGAGTGTGATTTTAATACAGATGAGATTTTTAGGGCAATTTAATAAAACCCATAATCACTTCTTTAAAAAATCCTATTTAATGACGTATTTGATTCTCCAATAATGGAATCCTTGAGGAAGGTAGGAAAAAAGAACTCAACACAAGGAAACTGTCTGCACCGAGATTCTGCAATGAGGGCCTGAATGGCCGACTGGCTTGCGCTGTGGCGTTCGGCACCACAGGTTTCGAGTTCCGGTGGTGCCATGGATGTTTGTGGTGGTTTGGAATCCATTTTAAACAGTAGGTACCGGTCCTAATAGGATCGTAGAGCGTTGCTGGGGCATTGTTACTCCGCGTCAGTGGCTTATCTTCAAGCTGACACGCCCCTCCTGGCTAATGCAAAGTGAGTAACGGCGGTGCAGCGCTTCCCTTAAGGCATCCAAGACAGCTGTCTAAGTGTTTGCCAGCTGCATTAGAAAAAAAATTAAAAAAAAAGATTCTGCAATGATGCTTTGTTGACAAAAACTCATAACTTGTAGAAAAATTCTAACTATTTTTCTACTGCACAGCTATCAATATTTTTAATAGATTTGCTGTATTGAACTTAAATTTTTGCCTCTTGCACAAATGTTCTCTACATGCCCACTAACAGAATTAGAGCCTGGACTATTGGGAGAACATATGTTGTTCTAACGCAGCTGGCAAACACTTAGACATTCATCTTTGATGCCTTAAGGCAAGGTTGCACCGACGTTACTTAGCTTGAAGATAAGACATATTAATCACCACATTTTGCTGTGTTTTAAAGTCTGCTGATCCTCTATGAATCATGATGTCTTATTGATAAAATCAAGAAAATTATCTATGTGATTATGCTGGGTCGGTTAAGGTTGACATTATGAACGGTAAAATGGATGACTCATTTGTGAAGTACTCTACGTCCTGCGCCTGGTTCGCCACTCATTATAAACTGAAAGTTAATGAATGCTTGAATATCAGTTGGCTATTCCAGAAGATCGTAATGCAAGCAGGCGTTTATTTGGACTTTGCATCGTTGTGTGTCCGTAATAATTGCCAGAAAAATTAAAAATTCGAGCCCTTTCTAGGAGAGTCCCATTTTGAGATAGGAATGCAGGTATTATTTCCATTCTGTGTGGAAAAGTAGATGTTTTAATACAAATTTAAGGCGACCCATTATGTCTCCTTAAAACATAATTCAGCTAACATATGATATTTAACTGCTAGTTGATATCCAGCCACTGGTGTTTCGCTGGTTCACACGGGCCTCTTTAAAGATTAACATGGTGTAGAACAGAGAACAAATTTACATAATGACTCTATAATAGACTGGCCATTCCGGCGATAAACTCGCTTTTATTCCACCTAAGCATTCTCTCGTCTTCTGGTGAGATGTACATTTATCATAATTATGGGTATTATCTAATAAATCAAATATAATGCGTATCAATGCTCTTCAATTTGACTAAACAACCATGAAATAGCAAAAATAGTTTTCTTTCAGTAGAAAAACGAGGTGTGCTATCTGCAGATCTCCAGGTAGACCTCATGGGTTTCATAGAAATGGGACCTCATAGAATTGTTTTTACTTTTTTTTAGGTTGCTGGCACTGTCCTTGACATCTGTGGGAAATGTGACGTCAAAATATTCATTGGTGTTTGAGTTACGCTAAAACTGATTCCGTCGATTTTTGAAATGTCTGAATTGATTGAGCAAAGAACTTGCATTCCATTTTGTTTGCGGAAACGAATAGAACGTTGCAGAAGGCATTCAGTGAGCATTCCTTCATCGGAAAAAAATGTTTAGAAGTAGTATAAACAATTCAAAGAAGGCAGAGAACGCGTTGAAGATGAAGAGCCCTCTGGTCGACTATTAACCTCAACCGACGAAGCTCACGTCCAAAAAATTAAACATTTGGTGCTTGAAAACCGCCGATTTACAATTAGAAACCTTGCTGATGATGTTGGAATTTCAAAAGGATCGGTCAATGCCATTTTGGGCCTCAAACGCGTCCAATCTCGATTGGTACCGAAAACACTGAATGCGCCAGCTCACACTGCATGGATTCTGCGTTACTTTTTCGCCAAAAATGAAACGCATATCATTCCACAACCACCGTACGACTTTTGACTATTTCCTAACCTCAAAAGACACTCCAGGGACACAGCTTTGAGTCGATTGAAGAGATTCAACGTGAATCGCGCGACCTTTGAAAGCCATCCCTGCCGATGACTTCATAGCATGCATTGAGGATTGGGAAAAATAGTTGGCGTAAGTGCATTGTGTCCGGAGGGGATTACTTTGAAGGCGATGAAATAAATTGGGTAAAATAAATAAAGAATTTTTGAAAAAAATTCATTGGTCTTACTTTTTGGGCACAGTAGTATTATACGAAGATTGTTGTGATTGTTTGGATTTTTTTTTTTTTTTTTGTTAAAATTTACATGTTTACGGCATGAATTTTAATTCAGCTAGTAATAAAAAGTTCTTTAATTTTTTTTCATTATTTAACACAATATATCAAGATGTCTCTTTTTATAAAAGAATCATTAAAATAGTTTTATTATAAATAATTGCAAATTAATGGTTCATAGCAGAAATACAAAAAATAAAAAATGGCATCCTTTTTGCTTCACAAAATATTTCTATATTAGATCAAATTTCTCAATTCGTTTCAAATTATGTCAATTAAGTAATAATAACTTGATGTTTTTAGTGTAAGAAGTCCGATTTTTCTCTCTTACTCCATGATCGGTTATATTTATTTGAAAAAAAAATAACTTGTAAAATTTTCTAATTTTTTAAAAAATATTTAATTAATGTGATACATTATTGAGATAGTTTTATTTGCTTTTATTTAATACTAATCAATTTTAATTATTTTCTTATATAATTATTTATTTGTAGTCCGATTTTTAATTAATTTATTTATTTTCATCGTTTGCAGTTAAATACCGAGAGACATTGAAGTATACACAGATTAAAAATTACATGTAAGATAGTCAACAATTTGCGCATGCGCTTTACCAAATTTCTCATAAAATTTAGTATTATATTTCTCTTAATTTATTGAACTATCTTTGTGTGGCCGCGCTTCCTCCTGCCCACCGTCCCTTGCGGCTTTCAATAGAAATGGTAAGTTGGTCTCGAGACTCTCACTCAAGAGGAAGTACAGCGCAACCTGCGCTTCAGTTGAAAAGTTTAGTTTATAGTCTCTCATTCCGAGAGGAAATATACTTATCGCATTAGTTGACCTACAAACTCTGACATGGAGAGGAGGTTTTTCGCGCATCCTGTGCATAGCTGAATTTCTGATTTTCGACATCGAAGGGGAATCCTTCCACGAATCGATTATTATCTGTCTTTAAATGTGTTAAATATTGTATGTCTCTAATTGTATGTGGTGTAAATAAAGTGGCGAGTTCTCAATCAAGTATCTCACCTCAACCCTACCTAATTTATTCTGGTTGCCCACCAGTGACGGATTTAGGCTTTGGCCCGCGAGGCCCGGGACTAGGACGGCACATTTTTAGGGGCGGCAACAATTTGAAATCTATTTTGTTTTTTATCAACTGTAAGATCGAATTTTAAGGCTTCTTTTCTTGCTTTAACAATCTCAAGATGTCAATCTTTAAAGGGTAGACAATCGCAAAATATTCAAACTATTTAGAAGAAGAAATGAGTGCATTCATCTGCAGTGTTACTTGGAACAATTACAAGAAAACAATATAGATATAAGCTCTGCATCAAAAATAAACGAATTCTTACATTCACGTGATCTCTGCTATATCTATCCAATTATAGATATCGCTCTACGTGTTCCTGCAAGAAATCGTTCTGGAGAAAGATAGTTTTCCACCCCGAAAAGAGTGAAAAATTATTTACGTGCAGGTATGAAGCAAGATAGGCTCAATGCACTCGCATTATTAAGCACTGAAACACAATGAGTTCAAGAAGTTAAGTATGATAATGACATGAATACTTTCGCATGGATGAAAGCAAGAAACAAATATATTATAGTATGATTCATTAGATAGATATGATTTATTTCTGAATTAAAAGCAATTTATTCTAAATTGTATGTTTAGCTGTTATACCAATATATATATATACACTGAAGTGACAAAAGTCATGGGATAGCAATATGCAAATTTTCAGATGGCAGTAGCATCGCGTAGAACAGGTATAAATGCGCAGTGCTTTCGCAGAGCTTTCATTTCTGTTCAAGTTATTCGTGTGAAGAGGTTTTGACGTGATGATGACCGCACGACGGGAATTAACAGACTTTGAACGCGTAATGTTAGTTGGAGCTAGACGCATGGGTCATGCCATTTCGAAATCGTTAGGGAATTCAACATTCCCAGATCCACTGTGTCAAGAGTGTGCCGAGAGTATGACATTTCAGGCATAACATCCCACCACGGACAGCGCAGTGGTCGACCGCCTGCACTTAACGACCGAGACCGGCGACGTCTGCAAAGAGTCGTAAATTCTAACAGACAAGCAACACTGCGTCAAATAACCGCAGAAATCAATGGGACGTACAAGGGACTTGTCTGTTAGAACTGTGCGAAGAAATTTGGCTGTCTTGGGCTATTCCAGTAGAAGACCGACTCGAGTGCCTTTACTGACAGAACGACATCGCTTGCAGCGACTCTCGTGGGCACGTGAGCATATCGGTTGGTCCCTAGATGAATCGAAAACCGTGGCCTGGTCCGATGAGTCACGATTTCAGTTGGTAAGAGCTGATGGTAGGGTTCGAGTGTGGCGCAGACCCCACGAAGCCATGGACCCAAACTGTCAGCAAGGCACTGTTCAAGCTGGTGGTGGCTCCGTAATGGTGTGGGCTGTTTTTTTCATGACATGGACTTGGTCCTCTGGTGCGACTGGACCGAACATTGACTGGAAATGCTTATGTTCAGCTACTTGGAGATCACTTGCAGCCATTCATGGACTTCATGTACCCAAACAACGATGGGATTTTTATGGATGACAATGCGCCATGTCACCGGGCCACAACTGTTCGCGATTGGTTTGAAGAACATTCTGGACAATTCCAACGAATGATCGGGTCACCTAGATCGCCCGACATGAATCCCATTGAGCATTTATGGGACATCATCGAGAGGTCTGTTCGTGCCCAAAATCCTGCACCATCAACGCTTTCACAATTATGGACGTCTATCGAGATAGCATGGCTCAATATTCCTGCAGAAGACTTCCAACGACTTGTTGAGTCCATGCCACATCGAGTTACTGCACTTCGCCGAGCGAAAGGAGGGCCGACACGATATTAAGAGGTATCCCATGACTTTTGTCACTTCAGTGTATATATATATATATATATATATATATATATATATATATATATATATATATATATATATATGTATATATATATATATATATATATATATATATATATATATATGTATATATATATATATATATATATATGTATATATATATATATATATATATATATATATATATATATATATATATATATATATATATATATATGTATATATATATATATATATATATATATATATATATGTATATATATATATATATATATATATATATAATTCATGCCTAAATTCAATACCTAAATTTAATTCGAATCCATTATTACTATTCGTATTATTATTATTATATAAGGGCATCAAATTAACTTGGGCCTAGGGTGCCATCGAACCTAAATCCATTACTGACCTGCAGACTACAGTGTAAGATTAATAAAAGATGATGTTGAGAAAATTTTCAATGCATTTCATAATTTTCAGGTAATTTATTTGAATACTTTCGCCGTAAAATTGAAGAAAGGAAGTATTTTTTAAAAAAATATTATCAGTATCTATCAAAATATTTTAAACCCTCTATTATATGTTTGATAGAAAGTGAATATTTATCATTACGTTTCAGTTATTAGTAAATACGTTGCGGTTAAAAAAAAAAAAGCACTATTATTACAGTTATAATTTTTTATTATAAATTAATATGCTTTTGTGAACTATATTTTCTATTTGTAACCGTATTTTTTATCATAGAATTCTTGTAGTTGTATATTTATCCATGTTCAATATTTTAATTGAAAAAAAAAATTAGTAAATATTTATTTCCAATAAAATAAGTCGTCACTATAAATAAAAAATAATTGAAAATAAGAAAAAAAATGACTTTATTCTCAATTAAATAAATCGTCACTATAAATAAAATAATTTATCCTTTTGATGTTTTTATTATGAATAAATATATCTCTTGTTCTGTTTTATAAACTTGTTTTACTTGTAAAGGCAAACGCGTTTTGAAATGATACCGATGATGCATTCAATTCATACATTCAATACATACGATACGATTCATACGATGATACATTCAATTGAGAAATCATATGTGCACGTGATATATATTTTTTTCACATGCATCGTGTCAACGGAATGGAGATATTAGAGTTTTTGCATACCGTACGTTAGTTACCGTAGGACGTCCGTTAGCTTTTTCTCCGTTTACTATGAGCATGCGCGCTAGGGAGAAAAAGCTAACGGACGTCCTTAACTTTTCGTACGGTATGCTATGAGCATGCGCGCTAGGGAGAAAAAGCTAACGGACGTCCTACGGTAACTAACGTACGGTATGCAAAAACTCTCTATTCATGTTTGCTTTCACCGGAGTCGACCCATTCGATAAAGTATTATTATTCTCAAACTCGTGATCGACACATAATCTTGACAACGAATTTTAATTCTTGCCAAACGGTTAGAAAAATAACTTTAGAAAAAATTCTCTGCAAGCGAAATGCAATTTTTAATTTTATTTTTATTTATCAATCGCTTGATTAATATTTCCGAAAGAATAATATTAATATTTAATTAATATGTATTTAATATTAATGTATATTAATTTAAAACTAATATATAATTTAATATTTTAACATTAATTTAATTAATGTTAATATTTCCGATTCCATCGCATGGCAACGTATGGATTAATTGTATTCCAAAAATTTATTTTGAAATAGAATGGTTTATTTTGTAAATATTCAGTGGACAGAATGAGTTTTAATGGAAATATTTTTTTATCATTCCTTAAAAGATGTGATTTTTATTTGCTTCGAAATAATACATCGTTTTCTATTTTAAATAAAGGATAAAATTATTTTAAGCAAATTCTTATCATCTGAACAAATTCTTATCAATGCGAACAAAATCATTGAACCTGGAATTTAATGAAGGTATGATTTTTCTAGATGATTACTTTATGTAAGTTACTAAAAAAAAAAAAAAACTATTGAAATGAAAATAGTTAATTTGATAAAAAAAATGTGTATATATATTATTTTAATTATACTAGCTGATAATTATTGTAGTAACTGCAATGTTTTTAAAACATTATAATTTAAAATGAAAATAATATTTAGCGGTACATATAATAAATGTTTTTTGAAAAACGTCAAGTAAATGCCTCTTTGTTGCGTAATGATATAATAAACTATGTTTTATCGGTTTCTTGCGTAGGAAGAATTATTGCAGGGACTGTTTAGATTGTTTAGAAAAAAAATTGATAAAATAATCATTCTTCTATGTACGTTGTGTCTTATTTAAAATCAAACACTGTGGGGTAAATCTCTCTTTATGGTATAAACTCTAAAAGGCAAGTAATGATAAATATTGTTAAATTCCAAAAGAACAGATACTTTTTTTAATTAACTGCAAATTCGTTATTTCCGAAGAATAGTAGACATGATGAGTACTATAACGAGGCGGTTATTTTGTTAAAAGAGTTTAATTTGAAAAAAAAAAACACAGGCATTTATTCTCCGATAAAATATTATTGCTGATTATTCAAAGATAATCCATTATAGATTTAACTGTTTTGAATTTTTAACCTCTTTTTAACAAGTCTGCGTCTTTTTAAGTGTCTTACAATATTTATAAAATTTGTTTTTCACTGATTTGTTGAAATTTTATTTCTCGAATAAGAAATCATTCTTAAATACAGACGTTGCGTTCAACTTATTGCTTATTATTCATTCATATCAAAATAAAAATTAAAAAAAATTTTTCTTCAAAATTTTAAGGTTTGTTTTACTTTTATTTTATTTTTTGTTTTAGGTTAATTTAATGGAATAAAACTAGAGAGAAAGTATTTTCCGGCAATTTGAACACATTTTGTCAAAATCAATTTACTCTAGAGGAATTTTTCACAAAAAAAAAAAAAAAAAAAAAAAAATGGAACTCGATAAATAGTGTTACAAATTAAAAAAACAGAGAAACCACATTCTTTAAAAACATATAAAAAATTACATTGCTCACTGAATTTTAATGAAGGCAAGATTATTCTTGAAGTTCAAATGAATTAAGACGTGGAAAAAATTTAAAATTATTGAAATTAGAATGTTTAATTTAATGCGTAATATTTTCCCTTATTTTATATAATTTTGATTATACTAATAAATTGTTCATTCAAAATTAATTTTGATTACACTGTTGCATGTTATGGCTCATTTCATGTGATCCATCAGACGAAATCACTGCTCAGGAACTTTTTTTAAGCATCAGCATAAAAGCTCAATTCAATAATGAGACGTCCTCTTGTAAAAATTAGTAGTTATGATTTTCAACCTTCAAAAGTCGCATTTTATTTTTTAAAAAATAATGTTTATTTAATGTCACATTTTGTATAAATTAACAGTGCCTCTATTTATGAACGAACAAAAAATCAGTGTTAAATACTGATTAGGAAACTTAGCATTTACCATAAATAATTTTTCATTACGATGCTTTCATCAAAAATAAGTTGGTTTTAAAACTACGTAGCATAATGTGCGCAAAGAAACTTTTTTACTTTCCTGAAATACTTTCTAAAGTAAATAGAATGTTATGTTAACCCGACAAAAATAATTAAAAATTAAAATTTTACACAATTTGGTAATATTTTGTAAACGGAGCGTTGTAAAAAATGCAATTGCATAAAAAGAAGTATGACTTGATTCAAGTTAATAACAAAAACATCCAGAAAAATGCTCGGATGCGATTTGTGCGGTAAAGCATGCAACGTAAATTTTACTAACAATTTTCATATAGATATGGTTTTTAAAGATAGTTGAAAATTTTTAGTATTATAGATCGCATCTGTTTTTCAGTTTGAAATCAAGAAAAACTCATTCTAGATTAATTTTATAAAAATGTGTATGTGCAAGAAAATTAGATTTTGCAATCAGTAATTTAAATACTTAAAGTTAAGAAGTAGAAATATGAGAAAATTTGTTCTTACTCTGATTTAAAATTCATCAAAAGAACTGAATGTCAATTTTTATAACTAGATTCCTATTAATTTTTTTCTTTTTTCTGCAAGTTTGGTCGATTTTTAAATGTTAAAGGTTTAAAAAAATAGACAATTTAATTGCTACTAATTTAAGGAAGTTATTCTTTCGTATTAAATCATTTTTTTGATACATTTATTGGGGAATATTTATTATCGCTTAAGTAAAAAATAAAAAAAAAACTTTAATACCTTATTTTTTTTTTCTAGTTTAATTTATTGGAATAAAAGAGTCCTCAAGTATAGAATGGGAGTTCGAATAATAATTTACAAATCCATGAAAAGGTCTGCAATCTAGTTGTTCGAAAAGAAAACGACAGACATCACTCGGATATTTCAGAAGTATCTGACGAAGTTGTGCTACTAGAAGAATGCATCTGTGATTTCACGCAACTAGGTGATGTTGTACTCTTCAAAACGCCATTGGAAGCAATCACATTTCGCCACATCTTAAACTTTAGCCCACAAGTTTCAGGTATTATTTCTCTATAGAATTTGTGGTTTGATTCAGAGTCTGAATGTATAAGTTATTCCGAAAGTACAATCTCAACAGCAAAATATTCAGTACCCAATTTTCGATTCTGATTGCTCGTTATTTTAAAAATTTATTGCTTTTGCAAGAAGGCATATCATGAGAATTTTGCATTGCAAATCTTAATGCATATTATTATGCATGCAAAGACATTAGAACTACTCAGTGCTTTAATTGTAACAAGTTTTTACCATGGGAGCAATAATTGCTACCAAACATAGATGCCTCAGGTAACGGAGGCCCTCAACTTCATCAGAAAATGCCATATTACTTGTCTAAGTGAATCCCCCACCTGCATCAACTGTGGCAAGTAAGTTCAACTCTGCCTCATGGAGAGCTGTTCCTGAAGACTTCACGCAGGCCTTCCACTGGTACTGTTTCACCACCTAAAAGACCCTCCAATAGTTGTTGTTTCTTATCCCACTTGGCTGGCCAAGCCCACGAGCCCATACAAAAATAGTCGTGACTATTTAATTTTGAAACATTTAAATATTTCTTTTAATATGATTCACAATAAGAAATCAAAATGTTTTTTTTTCAAAGCCT